>JAUDYJ010000004.1:119138741-119173970 GCA_030761175.1 Masticophis lateralis | reverse complement strand
GAGCATGTGATCGATTGAGGAGTGAGGGGATGGTTTGGGGCATTTTGATTTACTGAGGAAAAACCCGGACCTCTCAGATTTGGGTTTTCCCAGATGTGCCAGTTTACCTATTCTAGTAAATAGAACTTTGAAAATACTTGCTTCAGAGTCTTTACTTGGAAGAGGGTTTTTTCTGGAATGCTGACAGGTTTTTCAAGCATTTGTATCTTACATCCCATCATTCTCTCAATCTGATAAAAAGAAAAATCTGACTTTCCCCAGGAAGAAAACACACACACACACACACACACACACACACAGAGAGAGAGAGAGAGAGAGAGAGAGAAGAGAGAGAGAGAGAGAGAGAGAGAGAGAGAGAGAGAGAGAGAGAGAGAGAGAATACATACATATGTTTATAGTACAGTTATAGTAAGTTATCAATTATGGCATAGCCTAACATCTGGCCATTTTAGAGATTTACCATTTCGCCTACCCAGTTTACTTCTAAGTCTCATTTTTGGTAGCTGTATGTCCATTGAGAAAATATGCATTTTGTGGGTCCTTGGAAGTTAGCAGACTAAAATTTATTCCATTAACATAACCACACTGAAGACAAAAGAAAGAATAATTGAAAAGGCATGGGGAAAATAACAGTAGGAAACAATTTGGTCTGGTTGATCCTTGGGCAAAATTCTAAGTTTGTACAGGTGACATCAAAGAGGTAATTGAGGGAAGCTTTCTTGGCTGAGCTTTCTCCTTGCATGGGTTGAGAACAAATATTGCTCGGTGGATTTCAGTCTGAGATAACTCACTGGCTCAAAGCAGTCAGGTAGAATTTGTCCCTGCTGTTTTTCATCAGCTTCCTTTTGTTTTCATTCCAGGAGCAGACCATCCATATCTAAGTGGTCTACTAGAGAAAGTGAGTTCCCTGGAAGTAGACTAAGAGGACACAGATGCTCAATGAAAGATAGACAGTGGACAGAAGCAACCAGTAATGGTTGGCAAGGATTTATAGTTTACGTACAGGAACTTCTCTTTGAGTGAAGCATAGAGCAACCTTTCCATTCATATCCCATTAGAGTAAAGAATTGTTTGTTCTTCTCTGGAAAACTTCCTTCTTTCTGGGGGAATGTGGCTTACTGCAGGATATTCAGTCCTCTTCTAGACAAGGAATCATTAAGAAACTTACATTTTATGCTATTTATGTTTAGAAATGGAAGGCTATTGGAAATTACTAGCCTTCATGTAAGAACAGATAGACATGTTTTGATGCCGCTCTGAAATGAGTAATCTTGTAAGGTAACAATTTGAAGCATTGTTTATTGCTCTGAAAGAGAGCTGTTATGTCAGGGTAATGATGCTTTAAAGCTGACCAACCCTTTAAGACTGAGGATGAGTCAGCAGGTTTATTGCCCTTTAAGAAGCTATAAAGGAAGCCATTAGAGGACGTCTCTCTCTCTCTCTCTCTCTCTCTCTCTCTCTCTCTCTCTCTCTCTCTCTCTCTCTCTCTCTCTCTCTCTCTCTCTCTCTCTCTCTCTCTCTCTCTCTCTCTCTCTCTCTCTCTCTCTCTCTCTCTCTCTCTCTCTCTCTCTCTCTCTCTCTTTCTCTTTCTCTTTCTCTTTCTCTTTCCTGGTGTATCATTCTCCACATTGTGTCCTACATGCATTGTAGTTCTCTGTGTAGAGTTGAAGATTGATTGATTGTCTGCCTACCATGTGTATGTATGTATATAGATGTCTTGTATATAAACCACTGTTTGTAATGAGGACCTTTGTGTCCTGTAATTTGCTCCTGGGTTGTCTCAAAATAGTAATCACACTGTAAACACTCTGACATGTTAAAATTTTGAAATACTTTTGAGAAGGGACAGAGAAAAACAAAAAGTAATCAAGTTCCTATTTGAAAGCATTAAAGTTTAAGATGGTTAAAAGTAAAGTAAAGGAATATGAAGTTGTTTTATTTAACGAGGTTAACATAGATGTTATTTTTGATAACCTTTAATGGACTTTTACTGAGCAGCCCTGAATGACGTAATTTTAAAGGATCTGTCTTTAGAGAAAAAAATGTGAAATGGATGAAGAGATTGTTGGTTGTATTATTAAAAAAAAGTAACAAAATGTTTATTCTTGTTGAGACAAAAGGAGAAGTTATACCTTTATATTTATTTCTTGTTATATTTTTACATTTTCTTTCCCTTCTTTCTTTTATACTTGTTTTTTCTTTTCTGCACTCTATATTTTTTTCTTTCTAGTCTTTTATTTTTGGTAGTTTGTATTAGTTGTAATCTGTACAACTGCAATACTTAATAAAATTATTTTGGAAAAAATCATTTGGCATAATTTTATCTAAATCATTAATGGCCTTCAGAGAAGTGAGGGGGGAAGAAACATGAAACTTCAACTACAACTGCACCCACAGTGTCTTAAGTTATTCAACACATAGACACCTACGCAAAAATAAACATGATAACTGTCTACATTCCAGATTCCTAACTCCTCAGGGTCTGTAATAATAAATGTAAAAGTCAATAAGTCACCTATTCTTAGATAACTCTATATTTAAATGCAAGCAATAAATTCATTTTTCTTCCTTCCTTCTTCTGCTTGTCTCTTGCAGCTTTCATTGTAAAACACTTCTAAAGCTAACTAGTGAAAGAAAACTTGCTTACAGTGGTCTCACATTAGTTAATAGCAATAGCAAAATCTGGGTCAGTCACTGGGACCAGCGGTTTTGTCTTCCGAGCTTTCGGATTAGTGCTGGAGCCCGTCTTCAGGGAATTTCACTCTAGCAGAGTGTGTTGTGTTCTCTGTGTGGTATCAACACATCCCAATCAACACACACCAATCAACATCTAAAAAGCTACTTACAAGAGGCACTATAAATTGGGGTGAAATTCAGCAGGTTCTGACAGGTTCTGGAGAATCAGTAGCAGAAATTTTGAGTAGTTGAGAGAACCAGCAAATATCCCCTCTGGCTGGCCCCAGGAGTGGGGTGGGAATGGAGATTTTGCAGTATCCGTCTCCTGCCATGCCCACCAAGCCACACCATGCCCACCAAGCCACACTCACAGAACAAGTAGTAAAAAAAAATGAATTTCACCACTGCTATAAATGCCGTGCACAGAACAGCACATACTCTGCTAGAGGAGGGGTATAAAACACAAGGCCCGCAGGCCACATTTGACCCACAGTGTGGTCAGATCTGGCCTGCAGAACCATCCTTGAAAATATAAGGGGACGACGTGCATCACTTCAGCCCAGTTTACCCAATGCGAAGAGGAAACATCGGGCCAGCGTAGCTTCAGCCCAGTCTACCCAGTATGAAGAGAAACATGTCAGCAGTTTGGGGAGTGGTGTCAAGCTGGCCACACCCACCAGTTGGCCAAACCAACCAAGTTGGCCATGCCTGCCCGCCCCCCACACCAAATCAACCACAGCCTTCATTGAGCGGCCCTCAATGAAACTGAATTTGACACTCCTGTGTTAGAGAGAAGTTCCCTGATTATGGGATCTAACACGAATCCAAAAGCTCTGAAGGCAAAACTTCTGGTCCCAGTGACCGACCCAGATTGGATCCTGCAACATACTCTTGGGATATATATATTTGCCTTCATTCATCAGTAGCACTTAGGTTTATACTACATAGTGCTTTACAGCTCTCTATAAGTGGTTTCGAGAGTTGGCATCGGAGGTGGTATTCAGCTGGTTTGCACAGGTTCGGGCGAATCAGTAGCTGCAATCAGAGGTGGACCCACCCACCCACCCTGGCTCCAAGTTGTGCTATTTAAGACTGGGCGCATGTGTGGAAGGCACATGAGTGAGCAAAGTGCATGCGCAGAAGGCCGGCACATTTGCGAGCACGTATGTGCGCAGCAAACCAGTGGTAAAGTTAAGTGAAACCTACCCCTAGTCAACATATTGGCCCCCAACAATCTGGATCTTCCTTTTACTGACCTCAGAAGGATAAAAGACTGAGTCAACCTCGAGCTGGTGAGAATCAAACTGCCGAACTGCTGGCAGTCAGCAGAATTAGCCTGCAATATTGCATTCAAACCACTGTGCCACTGTGGCTCTTAAGGTCCACCTTTTGAATGAAACATACGACATAACTATTATCAATCCTGGAGGATTCTTCAGGTTACTTTTTTCCTTCAGGTTACTTTTTATTCTTCCCCACTGAACAAGATGCTACTTGTTAAGAAAAGGCTACAAGCATCACCTGGGAAATACAGGTTCTCCTTGACTTACAACTGTATTGGAGCACAGAGTTATTACAGTCATAACTCTGCCCAGTCATTAAGCAGGTCACCGCAGGACTGTACCTGGCTGTACAATCTTTTACGCAGTGGTGTTTAGATGAACATGGAGATTGTAAAGTGAATGCTGTGAAGGTGATGGTTGCTACATGAACTCATTGTCCAAACTGGATTTTTTGCTTTTTTTGCTTGAAACCTAAAGTACCGTATTTTTCGGAGTCTAAGACACACCGGAGTATAAGATACACCTACCTTTTTTGGTGAGGAAAAGAAGAAAAAGAAATCTCCCTCTGCCTATGCCTCTGAGCAATTTTGCCTCGTTGCAGGAAACAGCAAACAGCCTGCTTTACTTTAATTTTCATTTTCAGCATAGCTTGATTAGCACGAGGAAAAAAAAAATCTGCTCCAGCAATTTACCTCTTTGCAGCAAGCAGCAGAGCCCTGCACAAAACATCTGAGAGCAAATCAGTCGAGAGTCAGGAGGCCGATCCAATCAACTTGTGCTAATTAGGCTGTGCTGAAGCTGAAAGGAGCTGTTTTTCCTTGCTGTTTGCTTGCAAGGAGGTAACTGCTGGGAGGCAGAGGCCAAAGGGTGGGGGCCAGTGGGTGGGTGGGGCTACATTTGGTATATAAGATGCATCTAAATTTTCACTCCCTTTTAGGGGGGAAAAAAGGTGTGTCTTATACTCTGAAAAATATGGTATATCCCAGTTTCCAGCAAAGAAAACCCCAATGTTGCAAATCACTGTCATGTGACCACAGGATGCTTCAAACAACAATAAATGTGCTCCAATAGCTGAACTCCCAATATGTAATCACATGACTTCAATGGGAGTCCTGGCCACCAGTAATTCAAATCCAGGTCATAAGTAGCCCTGGGGTGTAAGTCTGTCATAGCTTTTCATGGTTATTAAACAACTGTCATAAATCGAGAACTACCTGGAAAGGCAAGGTGGAGCAATTTGCAGGTATGTCGTCGGTAATGACTAAGAGACAAATTATTATATTTCCCCTTTCAGAATCTAGAATGCTGGCTCTGAAAAGATCACTCCAAAGGGAGAAATGAAGGTGTGGATGTATTTGCATAAACAGACAATCCTGCGCATACATCTCTCTATATAACATGGCTTGAAAGATGCGCTGGTTATTTATTCATTCGTATGTTTATATTATGATGCAAATAACATTTTCAGTTGCTTGTCCAGTATGAAATAGAAAGCTGTGGGAACTCATACTTACTTCTGAAAGGGAGTGAACGTAAAGAGTTATCTTATTCAGATGACTCCATGGGAAGATACATTCTCCATTCAGAAAGGGAGGGTGGGAGAAAGGGAGGAGGGAAGGAAGGAAGGAAGGAGAAATAGATAGGAAAGGAGCAATAAGAGGAAAGATAGGAAGGAAGGAAGGAAGGAAGGAAGGAAGGAAGGAAGGAAGGAAGGAAGGAAGGGAATCTCTATTAGTCAGAGAATTCCCACACATCCTGCACTCACTTATCTAATCCATAAAAAAGAAATTAGCAAATTAGTAAAATTAGTAAAAAATAAATTATTAATGCTATGGTGTGCATAAAACCCTTCTCCCTATTGCTTCCTCTGGCCTCAAAAATAAATATCAACTATTAAATAAAAATAACATTAAATGACTGAAATTTCTATGAGATTAGTTTACAAGCTAGAGTTCTCTGGCTATAACATGTATATGCAGCTGATTTTTTTTTCTTAGCCTAACAAGCTTTAAATTTTAGCGATTAATGCAGTATTATCATCACAAACTGAAAATATTCTGAGAGGTAAGCAACCGGCAATACCTCACTTCTCCGATTGCCAGTTTATATTATCATGTTTTAGAAAGAAAAGATAGGATGTAAATGATATGATTTCTCTCCCAAAAGTTCCTATTGGGGAGACGAGAAATTTGTGTTAGAATCAGGGCAAATTCCATAGGAAATGATAGAAATAGTAGAGCAGGGAAGCCAATCGCTGCAAAGTTTTCAAACTTCATTCTATCAGCAGGCCATGGTCTGCCGAGTGCAATTCGAAAAGATCCAAAATTGGAAAGGATTTCCCAAATTAGTGTGTATGTATGTATGTATGTATGTATGTATGTATGTATGTATGTATGTATGTATATATATATATATATATATATATATATATATATATATATATTCAAGCATGTATAAGATAACAGGTAAAAGTATAAACATAATTTGAATACATGAAAAGAGTAAGTAAAAAGGAATATTAGGACAGGGACGGTAGGTACGCTGGTGCACTTATGCACGCCCCTTAAAGACCTCTTAGGAATGGGTTGAGGTCCACGATAGACAGTTTAAGGTTAAAGTTTTGGGGGTTTGGGAAGAAACCACAGAGTCAGATAGTGCATTCCAGGCATTGAACACTCTGTTACTGAAGTTGTATTTTCTGCAATCAAGTTTGGAGCAGTTTACCTTGAGTTTGTATCTATTGTGTGCTCGTGTATTGCTGTGGTTGAAGCTGAAGTATATATTGACAGTAGGACATTGTAGCAGATAATTGTATGTACTACGCTTAGGTCGGACTGAAGGCGGTGTAGTTGTCTAAGCCCAAGATTTCAAGCCTGGTGGATAGGTATTCTATTGCGAGCAGAGGAGTGGAGGACTCTTCTCGTGAAATGTCTCTGGACTCATTCGATTGTATTCATGCCCAATTTGCAAGATAAGCTGTATTCAAGAATTGGTCTAGCAAAAGTTTTGTATGCCCTAGTTTGCAGTTCAATATTACCAGAGAAGAAGCTACGCAAGATTAGGTTTGGCAATGCTGTTACAGTGGGCTCTGGCACTTAGATCATTTGAGATGAGTACTCCAAGGAAAATGAAATAAAATAAAAATAAAAAATAAAAACTCAGATTCAACAGCCTGACCTTATGTCCCTTGGCCTTTTCAGTCCTTTTTAATCTCTAGAATGAATACATTGACTCTAGTACTTGGCAGCTAGATGTAGGAATAAAAGAGAGAAAAGCTTTGTTACCCCCTAAGAGAATTCTTTGTTTGTTAAAGAGCTTCTTAGAAGCTCTTACTTCTTTGTAAAATTTCACTCCGCCTGTATTTACATTCATAAAGTTTCTTAGGGAGGTTGTGTAAAGCATTTGAAGAGATGCTTCATAGATGCATAGCAAACAAAGTGATATATAACAAGCCTTCTTCATTAGTTTTGAGGTATCTTGTCTTCTAGAAGTCCCAGGGCGTCTGCTTTAAGGTTTTTTCTTGGTTCCTTCTGTTTGTGCCTTGCCATCAATGCTTCTGGAGGAAAAGTATGGCAATTATTTTTGCTCTTCTTCTAGTTTTGCTGAGCTGTCCATGGTACCTCAAAATACCATGAGGTACCATGAAGGTGCCATGAAGTACCATGAGGAACTATGAAGGGATGCGGTGGCTCAGTGGCTAAGACACTGAGCTTGTTGATTGAAAGGTCGGCTGTTCAGCGGTTCAAATCCCTAGTGCCGTGTAACAGGGTGAGCTCCCATTACTTGTTCCAGCTTCTGCCAACCTAGAGTTCGAAAGCATGTAAAAATGCAAGTAGAAAAATAGGGACCATCTTTGGTGGGAAGGTAACAGCATTCCATGCGCCTTTGGTATTTAGTCATGGCGGCCACATGACCATGGAGATGTCTTTGGACAGTGTTGCTCTTCAGCTTTGAAATGGAGCTGAGCACCACCCCCTAGAGTCAGGAAAAACTAGCATATGTGTGAGAGGAACCTTTACCTTTACCATGATACCTCAGAAAGCTCTGAAGAAATGAGCTTATTAATTATATGGCTTATTAATTATATGGCCTCCTTCAGGAAAAGAATTAACTCTTTAAGGCTGGGGCCTTAAACATTCAGAAATGTCTGTAAAATTTGTAAATAGCTTGTTTTCATGCTGACCTTCAGGGAAACGTCTCAGTTAACAAATAGGATTCAAAGTCTATTGGCTAATTGTTTTATAATTTCAATGCTGTAATTTTATTTACGTGTTTGGTTGCATTGTGGATTGTCCATGATCATAGGCAAAGAGACAAAATAAATAAATATTCTTGGAAATTGATTTCACTGGAGGTACGCTACTTTTCCATGTTTTTACTGATTTCATTTAATTTCAATATCACTCTACAAAGCCTTAGTAAGACCACATCTGGAATACTGCATCCAGTTTTGGTCACCACACTATAAAAAAAGATGTTGAGACTCTAGAAAAAGTACAGAGGAGAGCAACCAGGATGATTAGGGGACTGGAGACTAAAACATATGAAGAACGGTTACAGGAACTGGGCATGGCTAGTCTAGTGAAGAGAAGGACCAGGGGAGACATGATAGCAATCTTCCAGTATTTGAGGGGCGGCCACAGAGAGAAAGGGGTCAACCTATTTTCTAAAGCACCTGTAGGCCAGACAAGGAACAATGGATGGAAACTGATCAAGGAGAAATTTAACTTAGAAATAAGGAGACATTTTCTGAAAGTGAGAACAATCAACCCATGGAACAGCTTGCCTTTGGAAGTTGTGGGAGCTTCATCACTAGAGACTTTCAAGAAGAGATTGGATTGCCATTTGTCAGAAATGGTGTAGGGTCTTCTGCTTGAGTGGGGGAGTTGGATTAGATGACCTACAAAGTCCCTCCTAACTCTGTTAATCTGTTAAAGCTGTCGATATTATTCTGAGGATCAGAGTGAATACAAAAGAAATTGTTTCCAAGGATATTGATTACCTTAGACCTCATGTGAGATGTACGATCCCCAATATATAATAGTATTACCGCATTTCTTTGTTTCTACTTCCATTGCTTACTAACCAAACCCACTCATATGTTATGTTAGGGAATAGATCAGATCAATAAATCAGCTGTTTGCACTATACTGTATTGGTTTTTGTTGCAATGGTTTTGATCCCAACTCTAGACTTCAATATAGATTATACCATTCAAAGTATTAGACTAAATGAAAAAGGGCTTACTTTAGAATAAGCAATGGACAGACTCATACGATACCTATTAGTGATGATTGGATGAATCATTAAATGAAGAATTGAAGTCAACAAAGGAGATATGGCTAGGACGTATTTAGACTTCTTAGAATACTTCTTCAGGTAAATTGGAATTATTTATAATCACAAATAAAATTGAAGAATGTTTTCCCTGTTTCCTAATTAATACCAGAAGAGTTAAATATATCACTAAGTTTACCAGCTACATATTCACAAATGCACACATACATTTTCATCTCTCTCCCGCTCTGTGTGTGTGTGTGTGTGTGTGTGTGTAAAAGTAGCACTTAGTTTAATCAAAATGCTAGTTTGTTCTACTCTTCTGATTATTTTTTCACATATTGCAAAATTGTTTTAATTTCTTAGGACATAAATTAATTAGTCTCATAATTATCTGAAAGAGCTTTCAGTGGCTACAGGGCACAGTGAGGTGGAATTAATTGAGATGATATAATGAGAGCAATATTTACCACCTCTTAATGGAAACTATGGTTACTCGGAGGGGAAACTATGGTTACTCGGAGGGGAAACATGAAATAGGCTTTGATCAAAAGATCAAAGAGTTCGGATACAGAACTGCATAGGTAGATATAGCAAGAGAGAGAAAAGAGTTTGGAATTCATACCACCGGGGTGTCTCAGGCATTTTGGTATTTACTAGTGGCTGTTTTAACAGATCACAAAGCTTTTTGTTAGAAATACCAATGGAGGAGAATATTGTAGCACAAAGTTGAAGTGTGTGGGATCCTTGGTGCTCTCTGAGCTTGATTGTTTTTTTTTGAAGACATTTTATTACTCAACTAGGTAACTTCATCAGGCTAGAATGGCGTGTGCTTTGTACCAGAGATGGGTTTCAGCAGGTTCTGACCAGTTCTGGAAAACCGGTAGCGGAAATTTTGAGTAGTTTGGAGAATCAGTAGTAAAAATTCTGACAGGCCCCGCCCCCATCCATTCTCTGCCTCCCAAGTCTCAGCTGATCAGTAGTAACTGGTCCCCTGGACTGGGGAGAGAATGGAGATTTTACAGTATCCTTCCCCTGCCACACCCACCAAGCCATGTCATGCCCACCAAGCAACACCCACAGAACCGGTAGTAAAAAATGTTGAAACCCACCACTACTTTGTACCATCTGCTACAGCCAACTGGAAAGCTCATTGTAAATCCTCCAAGTGGTAGGTTTATCCCTGTAAATTTTTGTTTCCTTCTTAGTTAACAGCTAAGAAGGAAACCAAAAACCAGAACACTTCCGCTTCAGCAGCCTGGAGCAGATAAGCAAAAATTAATCCCAGACAAACAATCAAGCAGAAAATAATGTTTCAGTCAAGGCACTACCACTGAGAAAACCACATCCCCACCCAAACTGGCAGAACAAACCCCACTCCTTCTAAGCACTGAAGATGAAGTTGCCCACATAGTCCCATGGCAAGACAGGGCAAGGGAACTAATAAGTAATCCCCACATTGTAGAAATCTTTATATATAAATATATATATATATTTATATATATATCTATATCTATATATATATTTATATTTATATTGTAGAAATCTTTATATATAAAAAGTATAGCTTGATAATCAACATTGCAACTGGGCAACATTTTAATCGAAGGTAAGGCCAATGAAAATGAATGTGAATCTTTATTTGGAGTAAAAGGAATGATATGGAAAATTTGATTGGCATGAAAACATACTGAATTATTGAACAAGATAATAGTGAAAGATTATAATTCAACAAAACACATTATTATTATTATTAGAATTATATAATTTGTCCAATTTAATTAAGATGAACATTGTTTTATTTGTTTTAAAATGCTATTAGAGAAGGGATATTTTTTTAACTATAACAGTGACATAACTAAAAATTAGAAAGGGGAACAATGGAAGATTATAATTCAATATACATCTGAATATTACTATTAGAATTATATAAGTTTGTTAAACATAACAAATATGTTTATTGGTAGTCTATCTGTAGTAAAAGGAATGATATCAAGAATATGGAAATTGTCATAAAATATTATATTGAAATACTGAATAATTAAGGAAAGATTATAATTCAACAAAATATGTGTATTACTACTAAAAGTCTATAAGATTGTCGGGCTTCAGATCAGGGTACAGCACGGAAACGGCATTGGTCGCATTGGTTGATGATCTTTGGAGGGCTCGGGAGAGAGGTTGCTCCTTTGTCTTGATCCTATTAGACCTATCAGCGGCTTTTGATACCATTGACCTTGGTATCATGCTGCACCAGTTGGAGGGGTTAGGAATGGGGGGCACTGTGCTGCAGTGGTTCTCCTCCTTCCTCTCTGACTGTACACAGTCTGTGTTGGCAGGGGGTCAGAGGTCGACCTCAAGGTGCCTTGTTTGTGGGGTGCCACAAGGGTCGGTCCTCTCACCCCTTCTGTTCAACATTTATGTGAAGCCGCTGGGTGAGATCATCTGTGGTTTTGGGGTGAAGTTCCATCAGTATGCTGATAATACTCAGCTGTACATCTCCACCCTGGACCACCCCAATGATGCACTTGATATGATGCCCCGGTGTCTGGAGGCCGCATGGATCTGGATTTGGAGAAACAAGCTCAGTCTCAAACCCCCCAAGACCGAATAGTTGTGGTTTCCAGCGTCCTGGTATAGCCAGATGGTTCCATCGCTGACTATCTGGGGTGAGATTTTGGCCCCCACAGAGAGGGCTCGCAACTTGGGTGTCCTCCTGTATGTGATCTGTCCCCCCCCTTCAGAGACCCACAAAAACACAGCCAGCCGAGGGTTAAGACTCACTTGGCACACTCTGCAGTTCTTATCTCAACCTTGGCAGCGATATGCACACCGTCTGCCAAGGACTTTATTGGTTTACACAAACAAGAAAATCACCTACGTAGCTTTGCCGTTCATCCAGCTTCCAAGACTACGAGGTTGCTCCGTTTGTTTAGCTGTGCAGTTAGCTTTGTTCGTCACGAACTTCGTGACCCAGTGTACTGTCTTAAATAGATATGCTTCTGGGTGTGGTCCAGTGAGTCATGGATCCTATGACTCCAATCCAATGACTCAGGATTTCCTCATACGCCGCAGCTGCAGTACCCTTTTCTCTCGCCTTCTTTGGCGTGCGTCCAGGAATGACGTCTCTCCCTCACTCTCATCTGAGACACCTGTTTCCCCACTACTTGGCTCTCTTTCAGCTGGCACCTGAGCCGGTGCCAGAGGGGGAGGGCTGGGAGATCTGGCTGGCTCCTCTTCCTCCTGCTCAGAGTTGCCTTCCTCCAAAGGGATAGGCTCAGAGGACGGGGCCACAACACTATCCCCCACCGCAGGGCCCTTCCCCCGGGTCTGACGGTCGGGATGGGGTCGGGACGGGAACTGTTCGTGGAAAGTCCGCACCAGGTCAGGGGCCTGAACGGCAGATGCGTCCACCCAGGTGAAATCCTCGGCCCCGTACCCTTTCCAAGCGATGAGGTATTGGAAGCGCCCCTTCAGCCAACGGGAGTCCCGAATACTGTCCACCTCATACGTCGAGGCGTCGTCCTCGTCGGCTGCGGCTGGGGGGGCAGGCGGCGGCGGGCGGCGGAGACGGCTAGTGGGAGTCTCAGGGACCAGGAGGGACCGATGAAAAACGGGGTGGAGCCGCATGGAGCGGGGTAGAGTCAACCGATAGGCCACCGGGTTGATGACCGCCTCGATGGGGAAGGGACCGATAAAGCGGTGGGCCAGTTTCCTCACCGGCTGGTCCGTGGGGAGGTGTTTCGTGGACAGCCACACCCGATCTCCAACTTCCAGCGGTGGCGTCGCCCGGCGGCCGCGATCGGCGAACCGTTTATAGTCCTCTTTCGCCCGGATCAGCTGCCGCCGCACCAGTTGCTGCACCGCCTGCAGCTCCGAGAGGAAGTCCCGGGTCTCAGGAACAGGGGAGTCCATGATGGTCAACGGAAAAAAACGTGGATGGTACCCGACGTTGGCATGGAACGGTGTCATCTGGGTGGAGGTATGTTGGGAGTTGTTAAAAGCGAACTCCGCCAGGGGAAGGTACTCGGCCCAGTTGTCCTGCTGCTGGTTGACAAAACAGCGGAGGTACTGCTCCAGTATGCCAATGACCTTCTCCGTGCCCCCGTCAGTCTCCGGGTGGTGTGATGACGACAGGCACACCTGCACCTCCAGCGCAGCCATCAGGCTTTTCCAGAAGCGGGCCGTGAACTGGGCCCCGCGATCCGAAACCACCCGGTCCGGCAGGCCGTGGAGGCGGAAGATGTGTTGCAGGAACAGGCGAGCCGTGGTACGAGCTGAGGGCAGGCCGCGGCACGGGATGAAATGTGCCATCTTCGTGAGCGCATCCACCACCACGAGGACGGTCGTGAACGTAGCGGACAGGGGCAGGTCAGTCAGGAAGTCCATGGAGATGGCTCCCCACGGTCTCTCCGGTGTCGGCAGCGGCTGGAGGAGTCCAGGAGGGGGGCCGGACGCGGCTTTGGCCTGTCGGCATGGCACACAGGACGTCACGTAGGCGTGCACGTCGTGCCGTACCCGAGGCCACCAAAAAGTCCGCGTCACTAGGTTCAAGGTCTTAAAGAAGCCGAAGTGCCCCGCCGCGGGGTTGTCATGGCACTGGTTCATGACGAGGGCTCGGAGCGGACTTGTGGGCACGTACAGCCGACCCCGGTGCCTGAGCAAGCCCTCCTCCACGGTCCATGGGGACGCGGGGCCGACGTCCGCTCTCCGCTGCTGCGACCAGTCGTCCCGTCGCTGCGCTTCCAGCACCTGAGTCCGCAGGTCCACCGGTTCCTGGACCGCGGCCAAGGAGTCCGCTGGCAGCACCGTCCGGGGGGAAAGGGAGTCCTTTGGGCAAAAGTATTCCGGCTTACGGGATAGCGCGTCCGCCCTCTGGTTGAGGTGGCTCGGAATGTATGTGACGTGGAAGTTGAACCGGGCGAAAAACAACGACCACCGGATCTGCCGCTGGTTCAAATTCCTGGCCGTGGTGAGGTGCTCCAGGTTCCGATGGTCCGTCCGCACCTCCACCTGGTGTCGGGCCCCCTCGAGGTGATGTCGCCAAGCCTCGAACGCGGCCTTGATAGCCAGCAACTCCTTTTCCCAGATGGTGTAGTTGCGCTCGGAAGGAGTGAGTTTCCGGGAGTAGTAAGCGCAGGGAAAAAGAGTGCCACCATCCACCGGAGCCTGTAGCAGCACCGCTCCAATCGCCACGTTGGACGCGTCTGTCTCAACCACGAACGGACGGTGTGGATCGGGGTGCCTCAGGACCGGCTCCGTGACAAAGGCCTGCTTGAGAACCTCGAAGGCCTGCTGCTGCGGGGGCCCCCACTGGAACGGAACCTTCTTCCGAAGGAGCTGGGTCAACGGCACGGTCAGGGTGGCAAAGCCCGGGATGAAGGTCCGGTAGTAGTTGGCGAATCCCAACAGACGCTGGACGTCCTTCACCCGACGCGGGGGTTCCCAACTGCGCAAGGCCGCCACCTTGTGTGGGTCCATCGCGATGCCCTCGGGGGTGATGATGTGCCCGAGGAACTCTATGGAAGTCTGGAAGAAGTAACATTTCTCCAACTTCGCATAGAGCTGGTGCTCCCGCAGGCGCTGCAGGACCTGGCAGACATGCTGGAGGTGACTCTCCGGGGTCCGGGAATAGATCAAAATATCATCCAGGTAGATCACCACGAACCGATCCAGCATGTCCCGGAACACGTCGTTCATCAAGTGCTGGAAGACCGCGGGGGCGTTGGTCAACCCGAACGGCATGACGGTATATTCAAAGTGTCCGTATCGGGTGCCAAATGCCGTCTTCCACTCGTCCCCCTCTCGCATCCGCACCAGGTTGTAGGCTCCCCGGAGGTCGAGCTTGGTGAAAATCGAGGCCTCCCGCAACCTCTCCATCAGCTCCGGGATCAGCGGCAGGGGATAGCGATTCCGTACCGTGATGGCATTCAAGCGCCGGTAGTCGCAACACAGGCGCAAGTCCCCCGTCTTCTTTTTCACGAAGAGGACTGGGGCCGAGAGCGGGGAGGTCGAAGGCCGGATGAACCCACGGGCCAGGTTCTTGTCCAGAAAGTCCCGTAAGGCGGCCAGCTCGGGCTCCGACATGGAGTACAGGCGTCCCGAGGGCAGGGGCGCGTTGGGCATCAAGTCCACCGCGCAGTCGTAGGGTCGGTGCGGGGGCAAGCGATCCGCCTCCTTCTCGCTGAACACGTCGGCGAAGGATGTCAGCTCCGGAGGCAAGGAGACGTTCGGGGCAGAGACGTCCTGGCCGGCACAGGTGTGGCGAAGGTGGTCGACACACTGCAGGCTGGGGAACGAGATGGCATTTCTCGACCACGCCACCTGAGGGTCGTGCGCCCGAAGCCAGGCCATCCCCAGGACCAAGGGGAAGTGCAGGTCCGCCGTCACATAAAACTGGATCGCCTCCTCATGGTTCCCAATGGCAAGGCGCAAGGGCTGAGTAGCGAAGTTGATGGGCCCCGCCACAAGTTCCCGCCCATCAATAGTTTCGACCCTCAACGGAGGGTCCACTGGAACCAAGGGAACCTTGTAATGGGCCACAAAGGCCTGGTCCATAAAGTTCGTGGTGGCCCCCGAGTCCACCAGCGCGTGCGCCTGGAGCCCCTCCGACCGGTTAGCCAACAACACCCGGGTGTTCAAAATCAGGTGCCGAGGGGGCTCACAGTCCACAGCCGCCGCCTCCGGCGGGGCATGGTCACCTGCCTGACCCAGAGTTTCCCCTAGGCCAGGCCTGACCCGTTTCCCGGCTGGTCACGCCGAGGCTCCGGAACAGGCTTGAGCGATCCACTCCGCTTCCGGGGACACGAGGCGGCGAAATGTCCAGCCTCGCCGCAATAGAGGCACAACCCCCCTTGGCGTCTCCGCATCCGCTCCTGGGCCGTCAGTTGAGGTCTGGCTGCTCCGAGCTCCATGGGCTCCTCAGCCGTCGCCACCAAACGCGGTACGGTCCGGGTCGCTGTTGGTACGAAACGCGGGGGTGCCGGCACTGTCGGTGGTTCCGGAAGAGCCCTACGGGGCCGTCGCCGTTGTAGGCGGGCATCGATGCGCAGGCATTGGGTCACCAGCGTGTCCAGGGTCTGTGGCGCCTCCACCCGAACCAGCTCGTCCTGCATCTCATCGCAGAGGCCGTCCTGGAAGGCATCCATCAGCGCCGCCTCATTCCAGGCCGAATCCTGGCCTAGCAATCGGAACTCCGCAATATAGTCCTGCAGGGGGCGCTTGCCTTGGCGGAGGTCTTTGATGCGCCTCGCTGCCGTCTGCACCCGGAGGGGGTCCTCAAACATGGTGCGCAGGTGTTGCAAAAAGCCCTGATAGTCCAGAAGCAAGGGGCTGTCTTGCAGCAACAGGGGCGTGGCCCATCGGGCGGCAGTGCCAGAGAGGGAGCTGATAATAAAAGCCACCCGAACCCGGTCATCCGGAAAATCCTCCGGCCGCATTGCCATGTACAGCTGGCACTGTCCCAAAAAGGCCGGGAACATTTCCTGCTGTCCAGAAAACTTATCTGGCATGTTCACTGGGCATCTTGGACGGGGAAGGGGAGCTGGTGGAGCTGCTACAGGAGCATTTCCCAAAGCAAGTTGTGCAGTTAGCTGTGCTACTTGCTGTTGCAGAAGTTGATTGGCTTCCAGCATCTGCTGTACCTGCTGCTGCAGCTGTTGGTCCATCGTGGGTTAACGATGGAGTTTTGGGTGACGAACAAGATGATCTGTCCCCCCCCTTCAGAGACCCACAAAAACACAGCCAGCCGAGGGTTAAGACTCACTTGGCACACTCTGCAGTTCTTATCTCAACCTTGGCAGCGATATGCACACCGTCTGCCAAGGACTTTATTGGTTTACACAAACAAGAAAATCACCTACGTAGCTTTGCCGTTCATCCAGCTTCCAAGACTACGAGGTTGCTCCGTTTGTTTAGCTGTGCAGTTAGCTTTGTTCGTCACGAACTTCGTGACCCAGTGTACTGTCTTAAATAGATATGCTTCTGGGTGTGGTCCAGTGAGTCATGGATCCTATGACTCCAATCCAATGACTCAGGATTTCCTCATACGCCGCAGCTGCAGTACCCTTTTCTCTCGCCTTCTTTGGCGTGCGTCCAGGAATGACGTCTCTCCCTCACTCTCATCTGAGACACCTGTTTCCCCACTACTTGGCTCTCTTTCAGCTGGCACCTGAGCCGGTGCCAGAGGGGGAGGGCTGGGAGATCTGGCTGGCTCCTCTTCCTCCTGCTCAGAGTTGCCTTCCTCCAAAGGGATAGGCTCAGAGGACGGGGCCACAACAGTATGCGTGGCTATCTCTAGAAGATCATGTGATGGCTGTGGCCAGGGGGGCTTTTTATCAGGTTCACCTGATTCACCAATTGTGCCCCTTTCTGGACCGGGACTCCTTGCGCATGGTCACTCATGCCCTCGTCACTGCTTGTCTGAACTACTGTAATGCTCTCTATATGGGGCTTCCCCTGAAGAGCACTCAAAGGCTCCAACTGGTCCAGAATGCGGCTGTGCAGGTGATTATGGGAGCGACATGATGCACCCATGTAACACCTCTCCTGCGTGAGCTGCACTAGCTCCCAGTGGTCTTCCGGGTGTGATTCAAGGTGTTGGTGACCATCTTTAAAGCGCTCCATGGCTTAGAACCTGGGTACTTATGAGATCACGTTCTGCTACCGATAGACAATTTCTTCTCCCATGCCATCCCTCTGCTCAACACATAATTCCCACAATGCCCTCTTCTACCTAATATCTAATCATGTAGTAGGACTGTATTACTATTTTCCTTCCCACCTTTCCTATTACCTACTCCTATTGGTATTTTATGTCTATCACGTGTTGGATGTATCTTATAACAAATGATTGTATCTTTTGATTTATGTTTTATCATTTTGTTGCTTGTATGTATACTGAAAGTTTATGCACCAGAGACAAATTCTTTGTGTGTCCAATCACACTTGGCCAGTAAAGAATATTCTATTCTATTCTACTCTACTCTATTCTGTTCTATTTTCTTTTATTCTGCTCTGCTGTGCTCTGCTCTGCTCTGCTCTGCTCTGCTCCGCTCCACTGTTATTCTATTCTATTCTATTCTATTCTATTCTATTCTATTCTATTCTATTCTATTCTATTCTATTCTATTCTATTCTATTCTATTCTACTCCACTCCACTCCACTCCACTCCACTCCACTCCACTCCACTCCACTCCACTCCACTCTCATATAATATATATGATTTTTCTATCTCCAATCAGAGGATAATTGAATTGGCCCAGAATGCAGAGTTTCTGGAAGAATTATTAAGATAATAATTGCTTAAATGAGCCATAATTTATTTTTAATTTTTGAGTTCTGTCAATACTTTTCATTTTGCCATTTGTATTTGGAAAAATGAACATATCGGCACCCACATATTTGAGTTTTGATCAGTTTTCACTGTGCTGGCCTTGGCAGGCATCTCCCAGCTTATGAATGAAGAAACTGCCTTCAGGTGGGCAGGAATTGTCCTTTCTACTATAGCACTTGGACAAACTCCATGAAAAAGACGTCACAAGCTTTATGGCTTTTTTTATTTTCTGGAATCAGTATGGGTAGCTAGAGAATAAATGATCTTGCAGGAGACTTCAGCTTTTTGCAAATATCTGCCCTTCCTCTGCCACCAAACTGAATATTTGCTAAGCAGACCAAGCAGAAGAGCCCAGATCCCTCAAAACAAAGCATATAGTAAATGCCAGCTTGGAAAACAGCTTACTCTGACTCTGCCCAGGTCAGACACTGCTAACATTGATTCAGGACCATGTCCAAATTCAAATTAATTAGTCTGAAGCTGTCTGTCTCCTATTGATAGATATCCACATTTTCTTCCCCTAAGAGTCACACTCATACGCATCCACTTGAAAAGATAAAGACTCTCGCCAGTCAGACAAATAAATGTAGGATTTTTATAGCTTCTGCTTCATCAACACTGTATCTGAGTGTGGCAGATGAAGATGGCAAGCATTTATTTATTTATTTATTTATTTATTTATTTATTTATTTATTTATTTATATTTATTTATATTTATTTATTTATTTATTTAAAAAAACTCCATAATTGTTCCCAGTAAACATCTCCATGATAGCACATTAAGATGTTGAAGCCATGTTTTCTTAATTCTTTCAATGGGTTATATATTGAATTTAAGTTTTAGTTAGATTAATTTTTATCCCACTTTTATTGCTCCAATAAGTAATTCAAACTTCAATAAGTACTGCCTTCCTCCTTCTGTTTTCTCCATACAAACCCTGTGTGTTTGGGTTGGGCTGAGGGAGTGGGACTGGCCCAAGTTACTATGCTGGCTTGCATGCCTAAGACAGGACTAGAACTCACCATCTCCTGGTGATTGAACCAAAGTCACCCAACTAGCTTTCATGCCTAAGGTAGGACTAGAACTATTGTCCCCTGGTACTTGACCCAAAGTCACTCAGCTGCATTTCATGGCAAAGGCAGAACTAGAACTCACTGTCTCCTGGTGATTGACCCAAAGTCACTCAGCTGCATTTCATGGCAAAGGCATAACTAGGACTCACTGTCTCCTGGTGATTGACACAAAGTCACCCAGCTGGCTTTCATGCCTAAGACAGGAATAGAACCCACTAACCCTGGTTTTTAGGCCAGCAACTTAACCACTATACCAAACTGACACTTAAATACTAAAAGTCAGATTATTTCATCCTGGTCATAATCAAAACCCGGTCCAAAATATGGGTTGGATTTGCACAAGTGAAAATATGAATAGTTCCTCTTTTTTGCCCTACCATTACCTTCTTCATAACCTCTTTTCATATTTCTATGATGTGCCAGGGTTCTTCCACCTTGACCTTTTTAATATTTTTAACCAGGGGTGAAATGCTCCTGGTTTGGACCAGATCGCCTGATCCAGTAGCAATGGAGGCGGGTAGTTCGGTGGTTCGCCCTCCTCCCCCATACCCAGCTGAGCTGCACAATCATCAGAAGCTTTTTCTTTTTACTTTTAAAGGCATTTTTTTCTACAACCTCTTTGGCCAAAAAAATGCTTTTAAAAGTAAAAAAAAAAAAAAAAGCCTCTGATGATCAGCTGGGTACATCAAAGGCTTTTAAAACCATTTTTTCTACAACCTCTTCAGAAACTTCTTCAGTTTTAGAAAAACCACTTCAGTTTTAGAAAAACTGCTTTTAAAAGCCTCTGATCATCCAAGCTGAGTTGCCTGATCGTCAGAGGCATTTAAAAGAAAAAAAGCCTCTGCTGATCAGGCAACTCAGCTGGGATCGTCAGAACCTTTTGAAAGCATTTTTTTACAACCTCTTTGCCAAAGAGGTTGTAGAAAAAATGGTTTTAAAAGTAAAAAAAAAATTGGCCACACTCTCCCAGTCACATTAACCCCACCACCACCAAGCCACACCCACAGAACTGGTAGTAACAAATTTTAGATTTCACCATTCTTTCTAATCCTTATCTTTCTAATGGATTGTACCCCTAATGATCACGAGTAAAATCTTATCCCTGCTTCACAGTATTTTTCCTCTTTTTACGACCCTGGTGTTCTCGGCTTTGTGCTTGCAGGAGCAATGTGAGATCGCAGCTGTTTCTTCCTTTTAACTGCTAGTGGGGGTGTGAGCTGATTGGGTGGGAGCTTGGCTGTGTTCTGATTGGGTGGAGGTATGTCCTCATTGGTTGGGGGCTTGGCTGTGCTCTGATTGGATGGGAGGTTGGTTGTGCTCTGATTGGCTGGGTGTTTGTTCTGTTTGGGTGGGGACTTGGTTGTGCTCGGCTTAGTCTGAGTTGCAGGGGGATTTGAGCTGGTGAATTGCGTTGTTGTTTGGCTTCGTGTTTGAAGCCAAACAACAACACCAGCCGAGAACACCAGCCTGAAGATGACGAATGAGACTTCATCAAAACGTCGCCAAGACACTTCCGATTTTATGCGGGAGAAAACCCGAATAACCAAAAACCTACACACACACACACACACACACACACATAATTTTTTTTCAGAGAGAGAGAAAAAAACTTCAATAAAACTTTTGTATGCTACATCCTGGGATCTCAGACTGAAAAGCAGGAAGGTAGAAAGAATTGGAGTGAATCTGACAATCACTTTCTGTGCAACTTTTGGCCAATTTCCTTCTTGGCATCTGCCTTTAAGGCAACCATCTGGGTTTAATCTGAAGAAGGCAAAGAATTATAGGAATAAAAATTCAGCAAAACAAGTGGACTTTTCTTATCTCTCTCTCTCTGTCTTTCTCTCTCTCTGAATGAACTACCCCCTGGGATACGTACGATTCCTGACCTCCGTACTTTCCACCGGGCCCTAAAGACCCAGCTATTTCAATAGGCTGGCCTGGCTGAAAAAGAACCTGGATGGGATATTTTTAAATTATGGGTTTTTAATGGACAGGGCCAAATTGTTTAATTCTTTTTAACTGGTTTTAATTTTTATATGATTCAGTGTTTTATCATGGCTGTGCACCACCCTGAGTCCTTCAGGAGAAGGGCGGTATAAAAATCTAATAAACTCAAACACTCTCTCTCTCTCTCTCTCTCTCTCTCTCTCTCTCTCTCTCTCTCTCTCTCTCTCTCTCTCTCTCTCTCTCTCTCTCTCTCTCTCCCCTCCCTCTCCCCCTCCCCCACTCTCCATTCTCTTTCAGAGGCTTTAATAAAGCTTAGCTTTATCATTTAGCCTTGCCTTGTAACCTCTTTTCCTGAATTTAACTTAAATGACACTCCTTGTTAGTTCAGCCTTCCATCACCTTCTTTCTCCAACTTGATTGAAATACAACTCTAAGCCCTTCTTGTCGGAGAAGATTCTTTTTAATCTGGATTTGCAAAGGGTGAGTTGCATTAGTGGGGCTCCATAAATGTGTATCTTCAGCTGAATGACGTATTGATATAAGCTTTTGCTAAAATCATTTGTTTTAAAAAAAATTATCATGGTGGAATGACTGCAGATGTGCACTATGCCCTGTTTTTCCCAATCTTTCCCCCACTAAAAGCCATAATTTTCTCTCTTGTGTCGGGATAGCGTCTCTATACAGAGGCCTCCTAAATCTTACTGTCCCATAAATATGTGAACATATATCTGTGATTTATTACAATTTAGCTCTTGTTTCTGTGAAGGAGGTTTACTGCACTGAGACTCCTCATTAATCTCATTCATAACCCATAGTATAAACACAACCTTTTCAATACATAACAGCAAGAAATATGGACATATATAATTTATGATTGCATTTGGGAAGAAGGATGAACTGCAAACATATCCTTTCTTGGTTATTTGAATATCCATTGATAAACTGGCAAAATTCACAGAACATTTTATGCACATTTGCAACTACTTAGTACAAATTTTGTCTAATCCTTGTAATGCCATCTAAAGCCTAGGATCATTCGCTGGGAAATTTCAGGCAGTACCTTGAATTCTGTTTCCAATTAGTCAATGTAGGGTTGAATTCTCCAAGCTGTACTTCTTTCATGACATTTGAGGGTTCCAATCATTTATATTTTGGCCTTACGCTTCAACTACTCCTATTTGTCACCATCTTTAATAGTTATTCCAGTTAATTTACTGGCTGTGTTAACTATAGATTTTTGTGAAACCGGTTGAGATTATTTGGAAATATTTCATTAGAGGAAAAATGCTTTTTTTTTTTAAAGTCCTTAATAACAATGTTTAATTGGCTTCCCGTTTAAAAGAATCCTAAAGCAAATACACATCGATAGTTCTCCACTTACAACGGTTCATTTAGTGACCATTCAAAGTTAGAGAGACACTGAAAAAAAATGGCTTATGACCATTTTTCACACTTATGCCCATTGCAGCAGCCCCATGGTCATGTGATCAAAATTCAGAGGCTTGGCAACTGACTCATGTTTATGATAGCTGCAGAGTCCTGGGGTCAAGTGATACTTTTTTGTAACCTTCTATCAGTCAAGTCAATGGAGAGACCAGATTTGCTTAACAACCATGTTACCGCAGATGGGGACTGCAGCCAAGAAATTAAAAGATGCTTGCTCCTGGGAAGGAAAGCTATGGCAAATCTAGACAGCATATAAAAAGCAGAGACATCACCCTGCCAACCAAAGTGCGTATAGTCAAGGCTATGGTTTTCTCTGTTGCAATGTATGGCTGTGAAAGTTGGACCATAAGAAAGGCTGAATGCCAAAGAATTGAGGCCTTTGAACTCTGGTGCTGGAGAAGATTCCTGCGAGTCCCTTGGACTGCAAGGCGATCAAACCAATCAGTCCTAGATTAGATCAACCCTGACTGCTCTTTAGAAGGTCACATCCTGAAGATGAAACTCAAATACTTTGGCCACTTAATGAGAAGGAAGGACTCACTGGAGAAGAGCCTAATGCTTGGAATGATTGAGAGCAAAAGAAGAACGGGACAGCAGAGAATGAGATGGCTGGATGGAGTCACTGAAGTAGTAGATGTGAGCTTAAATGGACTCCAGAGGATGGTAGAGGACAGGAAGGCCTGGAGGAATGTTATCCAAGCGGTCACAATGGGTCAGACGCTAACAACAACAAAAATGTTACTCACTTAATAACTGCAGTGATCTGTGGCTCACTTAACAAATGGTTCACTTAGCAACAGAAATTTTTGGCTCAGTTGTAGTCGTAAGTTGAAAACTACTTTTTGAGTTCCTTTCTGGTGTTTATCCCACAAATGTCTTGTTTCAGCTGGTGAATGTGCTGATAGTTTCAACCACAACTATTGTATAATAAGATCAATTAGATCAGTTATGTGAGATGGTACAAAAGGCACACATCTCATTCTTAAACCTTGAAATAAGTGTAATAGCTGTGTTATCCACATATTACCATTTCAGAAGTTGCTGCGATATATTTATTAAACAGTACAATAATGCAATTCATCTGGTCCTGCCTTAATTTACTCAAAGCATAGCTAGGTCTGGCTCCAACCCAATAAATTCAGTGGAAAGCTGATTGAGGGCCTTTAGAAAAATAAGGAGACTATATTCTTATTCATTAAAAAATAAAAACAAAGAAGTTTGCAAAGCCAAAAATGCTGTTATTTGGCAGATACTACACATGCATGTAGTGCTTTCCTCAATAAGTGGTAAAAAGAGCACTTTTATTGCAAACGGTACATAAAACGTTAAGATATCCAAGTGTTCTTTTGAAATTTATTTTACAGCCATTTGCTTGTTTCACTGATGCCTTCTTTGGACCTTCAGCTGGAGGCAAGCTAAACTTAGCTTTGAAATGAGAAACCAGTATTATTATTAAATTCACGGATTGTACAAGACTTGGGTCACAGTTACGGTGTCTCCTATTGGCTCAAATTCCACAGAGACAGAAAATAACAAGATAAAACTGATGGTTTGATGAATGTACAACGATGTTGTAACAGCTCATATTTACATCCCAGCACCTCTTTTGATGCTTAACTCTGGGAAGCCATTGGGGACTCTAAAACACGGTTCTGTTCTGATGAATTCTCAGGGTCAACAGTTGGTAAGATCAGGTACTCCAAAAAAAATTGGTGTGTGGGAAGCCCACACCCCCCCCCGCCTCTCCTATGAGAAAGAAATAATTTGAGGAATATTAAAAAAGGCAGAATATTACATTTCCTTGAATAAAAAATGGCGAGACTGTTTTTTAGAGGCAGGAACAATGATGGTATTCAGCCAGTTTAGATCGGTTCATTCGAACCAGTAGCGGAAATTGCAGGTAGACCTGTCCATCTGCCCCAGCTCTATGCCATCCTACTTAGGCATGTTTTTGAGGACGGGCGCATGTGCTGAAGATGCATGCACCAGCAAGGTGCATATGCGGAAGGCCGGGTGCATGTGTGGATGGGGTACAGGTGAGTGAAGCTTGCACGCGGGCTCTTACATTTGCAAACTGGTAGAGAAAGTAAGTGAATACACCCCTGGGCAGGGGGCAGCCCCTGTCTCCCTGCCCCCAAGTAGAAACTGAGGAGGCCACCTTTTAGAAATGCAGATTTGGTAATCCATTCAAGACAGGATGTTTTGAAACAAAGGCAGAATGGTAGAATTAGAAGCAACCCAGAGCAGTCCAAAACCCCTTCTTTGTACCATTCCGGAGAAGTCCAGATTTCCCCTGGGAGCTCAGATAAACAATAAACCAGAGGTTGACCAAGTTAGCTAAGACAAGCACCTAGGATTTGCATTTCCTCCTTTGCCTATAGAGCCAGCGATGACCCCTACATAACCCCTACATGACCCCTTAGGAATCTGACAACAGCCCGTAGAATATATGTTCTTGCACACAGGAACAGGAAGCTCAAATACAGAGTCCAAAGAAGGTATAAAAACCCACCCGCTCTCAACTCCATTTTGTCAGCTGCTCAGAATTACATGTGCTTGGTGGTTCTGCTTTATCAATAAACCTTGTTTTCCAATCAGCCTCCAGCCTCCATTTTATCTCCAGCACCTTTCTCCCGGCTTGGAACTGAACCAGATGGATATTCCTTCCAACAGGTAGTTGGAAGGTACTGTAATTCTCCAGGTTCCTTCCACCTCCAAATAGCCTGTTCTAAGGATCTATTCCTGAGATATTAGTTAGAGTGAAGATAATTGTCCCCTGTAAGGAAAATAGGCTGGTTCTGGATCTATAAAGTTTTGCTCTCAAGAATGAGCTCCTGAAAAAAGGGGATAACTGTTAGAGGTGTTTGAAGTTCAGGGACAATCTCAACTCCAAACCATATAATTGCTTGTATAAATCTTCAATCCATACAGGATACAGCTACGCACTTTCTTAGGCAGAGAGTCCCAAATCCATATACAGTAGTGGCCAAAATTGTGGAAACCTTTTGGGAAAAGTGTATTTTTGAGGTTTGATGGCTAATAGCACCACTATTTGGTGGGAGTTTCAAGATAATCCTATTCCACTGCTCGAATGGCCTGCGAATAGCCCAGACCTTAACCCAATTGAAAATCTACAGAGCTGACTAAAGAAACTTGTTAGTCGGAAGCGATAAAACCCAGTTAATAGAAGCAATCTTTCAATCTTGTTTTCACATTATAACAGCTGCAGAACTAAAAGACTTGGTTCACTCCATGGGAAGATATTGTAAGGCTGTAATTCATACTAAAGGTTACACAACTAAGTATTAACTGACATGGTGTTAATTTTTGTATACCTTGTTTTTTTCTATAGGGATAATTCTTGTATATCTCATTTTTTTCTACCTGTTTCACTTTTCTTCTTTATACTGCAACTGCTATTCTAATAGCAAATCCTTCATAAAAGTTATTGCATTCTTGACTAAATTATCTTTCCATTGATATATACTTTGATGGTACTACTCCACCCCCAAAAAAAGTTGTTGTGTTAGTTCGTTTTAGAAAATGCACTTTTCCCAAAAAGTTTCCACAATTTTGGCCACTACTGTAAGAAGAGTAGAGTGCCTAGAATAAACACAAATGTCCCCAATTGACTCTACTCTAAATGCTTCTCTGAAACAGCTTGTGCCTTCTTGTATAGCTGAAACAACCTTTGTGACTTGACCTAAACCTGTTGGCTTGGGATTTTACAGAAAAAAATGAGCTGGTGGGTTGCTGGACTAAAAAGGCAGAGTGTCATAAAGCATGATTCATGCTGAAACAAATAAAAGGCAGTAAATCTTATGCCCCTCAAAGGCTTATTTTTATATAATAAGAAAGTGAAATGGATTCCCAATCAAGGAGATGGTGCCAAAGTGTCGGTTAGATGGGGAACGCTAAGCTATATCCTGATGGAAGAACAGAGGACTCTAATTTCTTAATTGGAAGATTAGAAATGGAGGAGTCCCAGTTTCCTAAGATGGATATCTTCGTTGTGTATTTGCCTGATTTGTGTGGGAAGCAAGCAAGATGGATTTCCTGTCTGAAAGAAAAGAGGGAGTTTGGTGGAATTTACTTCTCTGCTGTTATGAATAGAATGTTTTCGTGCTGTTAATTGATTATGAGCTGACAGTTCATCCACTGAAAGCTCTTCAATTAGTTTACAGCCTCAATAAGCTTAAAAAGGTAGGTGGTATAATAGGAATATATCCTAAAGAAAACAGCTAAAGGAATGAATTGTTGAGACTCTAGAAAGAGTTGCTGAAAAGAGCAACAAAAAATGATTAGGGGACTGGAGGTTAAAACATATGAAGAACGGTTGCAGGAATTGGGCCAGAGGTGGTAATCAGCAGGTTCTGGAGAACTGGTAGCGGAAATGTTGAGTAGTTTGGAGAATCGGTAAATACCACCTCTGACTGGCCCTGCCCCCATCTATTTTCTGCCTCCCAAATCCCAGCTAATCAGGAGGAAATGGGGATTTTGTAATAATCTTCCCCTGGAATGGGGAGGGAATGGAGATTTTACAGTATCCTTCCCCTGCCACGCCCACCAAGCCACGCCCACAGAACCAGTAGTAAAAAAATTTGAATCCTACCACTGAATTGGGGATGACTAGTTTAGTGAAAAGAAGGACTGGGTGGGTGACATGATAGCAATGTTCCAATATCTGAAGGGCTGTCACAAAGATGAGGGAGTCAAGCTATTCTCCAAACCACCTGAAGGCAGGACAAGAAGCAGTTGATGGAAACTAATCAAGGAGAGAAGCAACCTAGAACTAAGGAGAAATTTCCTGACCATTACAACAATTCATCAGGGGAACAAATTGCCTCCAGAAGTTCTGGATGCTCCAACACTGGAGATTTTTGAGAAGATATTGTGCAAACATCTATCTGAAATGGTATAGGATTCCTACTTAACCAGGGGTTGGATTAGAAGACCTCCAGGGTCCCTTCCAGCCAGTGTTGAAATCCATTTATTTTTACTACCAGTGCTGTGGGCATGGCTTGGTGGGCATGGTGTGGCTTGGTGAGCGTGGCAGGGGAAGGATACTGCAAAATCTCCATTCCCACCCCAATCCAGGGGAAGGATACTGCAAAATCTCCATTCCCACCACACTCTCGTGCCAGCCAGAGGTGGTATTTGCTGGTTCTCTGAACTACTCAAAATTTCCGCTACCAGTTCTCCAGAACCTGTCAGAACCTGCTGGATTTCACCCCTGCTTCCAGCTCTATTTTGATTAATTGACTTTTTTTGGATGGGAGAGGATTGAACTTGGAATCATACAGTGAGCTGAACAGGGATTAAATCTATTTTCCTTAATCCTGATTGTCCATAACCATAAGAATAAAAAGTAAAGGAAATAGATGTACTGAATCCAAGATACAGTACAGAAATAAGAATTATTCCTTGGTGAAATTATTTTCAAAGAGGCAAATGGCCAGAGAAGAATGATATGTATCTATAGAGCATGGCATATCTACAATATAAGGTTCTTCTGTTTTTCTACTCTTGTTTTGCAGCTTGAAATGACTAAGTTGAAAATTAATGTTAAGGAACAAGAGTGCCCAGGTTCTTGCAAGGAACTCTGCTCTGTGTGAGTCATGATGCAGATTCCATCATGGCTTGCATGACATCCTTCTTCTCCTTGAAAGTTCTGAAAATGAAAACTGGGCTAGGAATCAACTTGACAATGGTATATATGTCATCCGTTGACTGAAGCAAGTGCGGAGCAAGATGTCCTTGGCAGATGTGCCTTCTGCAAGCTGTTGACTGTGACTGAGTTCCAAGAGCAATTAGGCAACACAAATACTTTGTGTGCAGTTTTGTTTCTCATGTTCCACACTTAAAATGAACAAGGGGTGCAAGTTGCAAAAGGCTTCATTAAACATGGAGACCTATTGCTTGTCAGACCAGATATGTTTGCGTTATTCTCTGTCTTCCACAAGGAATCTTCTTCCTAAAGTAACTCGGTGCCTTTATACAATTTTCATTTGATCAGCTTTGTGAAATGGTCTTGAAGCATTTTGGACCAGTGTTGTGGGGGGGGGGGGGGGAGTTCATTTCCTCCATCCCTTCTCACAGAAGTGTTTCCAGACTGTCTGGTTTCATGGAAAATTAGAACTTTCCAAAGATTACTTTGGTTACTTTTGATTATTCAGTAAAACTGTGAAAAAATAAACAAAATGGTTCCATTGGTCCTGGTGTCCCTACCTCATGAGCAAAACCATTTTGGCTCTCAGAAACAATTCTAGATCTGTACTCAAGGGTTTTCAAATTTGGCAATTTGATTTGTAATCACTAATCAAATATGATCTGTGGAATACTAGACAGGGAAAAATAATTAGAGTAGAGTAGAGTAGAGTAGAGTAGAGTAGAGTAGAGTAGAATAGAATAGAATAGAATAGAATAGAATAGAATAGAATAGAATAGAATAGAATAGAATAGAATAGAATAGAATAGAATAGAATAGAATAGAATAGGCTTTATTTGGCCAAGTATAATTAGACACACAAGGAATTAGTGTCTGGTTCAGAAGCTCTTAGTATACATCCAAACAATAGAGTAATATAACATAATAATGATACTAATAAGAGAAGGTAGTAGAAAAGACAAGAAGGATAATAATAATAATACAGCTATATTACATGTGTATGATGCTGAGCTTTATTTTGTCAACAAATACAAGGAAACAGTATCAGTATAGACACATGAAAAAAATGGCACAAATAAATGGCTAAAAATAAGCAAAACATAGCCATAAACACATAAAATCAGTTCATATAAATGGGGATACTCGGACAGGGATGGTAGACATACTGGTGCACTTAGGCATGCCTCCTTAGGGACCTCTTAAGAAACATGCAACGTCCACAATAGACAGTTTAAGGTAAAAGGTATGGGGGTTAGAGAAGCTAACAACAGGATCGGATAAAGTGTTCCAGACATTTACTACTCTATTGCTGAAGTCGTATTTTCTGCAATCAAGATTAGAGAGGATTACATTTAGTTTGTATCTATTGATAGTCCTTGTGTTATTGTGGTTGAAGTTAAATTAGTCATTAACAGGTAGGATGTTATGAAAGATAATCTTGTGTCAGAATTTAGGTAAGCTTAGGTTGGAACATAGATGGTGTAGTTGCAAGTTATCCATGCCTAAAATTTCAAGCCTGGTGGTGTAAGGAATTTTATTGCGAGCAGAGGAGTTGAGTATTCTTGTAAAATACCTCTGGACCCTCTTTAATGTATTAATGTCCGAAATATAGTGTGGGTTCCAGGCAGGTGAGCAGTATTCAAGGATAGGTCTGGCAAAGGTTTTGTATGCCCTGTTAGAAGTACAGCGTTACCAGATAGAAAACTTCATAAAATAAGATTGACAACTCTTAATGTCTTTTTAGCAATGTTGTTACAGTGAGCTCTGGGGCTTAGACCTTTTGAAATGAGTACTTCCAGGTCCTTGACAGAGAGTGGCTCATCTTTTAGATCATTTCCACTCAGCTTATATTTGACGTTCTGATTTTTATTGCCAATGTGCAGGACTGAGCATTTGTTAGCAGAGATTTGGAGTTGCCAATTGTTTGACAATTCAGATACATAATCTAGGACATTTTGAAGGGTAGTAGAATTGTCTGTGGTGTTAAATAGTTTTACATCATCGGCAAAGAGGACGCAGCTACTTGTAATATTATCACAAAGTTTGTTTATATAAAGCAGAAAGAGTGTTGGTCCTAAAACCCTGCCTTGGGGAACATCACTGTTAACTGGTGCAGGGTTTGATATAGTGTTTCCAATTTTAACTACTTGTTGCCTGTTTGATAGGAATGTAGCTATCCACTTGTGCAAAGATACAGAAATGGAGTAACTAACTTCTGTTAGTTTTAACAGAAGTTTCCCATGTACCACTGAATTAATGGCTTTGCAGAAGTCTATGTAGATTGCATCTATTGCTTTACCCTGGTTGAGTTGAGAGGTCCAAATGTTTTTGCAGTGTATGAGTTGCAGATTTTCTTTCTTTATACATTGAGGATTCATGACACTCCGCAGATCATGGAAAATAGTGATAAAGATATATGTAGAACATTCCACTCACAATTATACAGTAGGTTTTAAGAATAAAGTCAACTTCGAGAGCTATTTTTATAATGTATATTTTTAAAAAACCTTATCATCCTCATAATTCTATTATGAAAGAGAGGAATGCACTTAAAGTGCTGTACTACAAAGATATTTGAATATAGATGTTTCAAGATCTCTTTCCAGAGTTTCCATGTAAAAGAAAATATTAATATTTGCACATATTTATTTTGGCAGGCACTTCGTACAACTGGAGGTTTCTATTTAAATTTCTTATGTTTAATGGGGGGGGGGGAAATGGTGCTAACTATCAGTAACACATAAGCAGAAGTGCAACGTGAAGGATTTAATTTCCAAATATCTGTTGCTCCTAAGTTGTAGAACTCCAGGTGACACTCTACTCTGCTGATTTTTTCAGCTTCCTGAGGAACAAAATACCCATAGAACAAAAGGAAACTAAATTTGCCTTATTTCACACTGATATAGCTAACCATTCTTTTTTCCCCCAGTGGAAAAATAAAAGTAACACCTTCAATAGCATTACTGTCTTCTTTGGTTTCTCACAACTTATGATCCTCCTCCTCCTCCTCCTCCTCCTCCTCCTCCTCCTCCTCCTCCTCCTCCTCCTCCTCCTCCTCCTCCTCCTCCTCCTCCTCCTCTCCTTCTCCTTCTCTTTCTCCTTCTCCTTCTCCTTCTTCTTCTTGTTCCCATTCTCCTTCTCCTTCTCCTTCTCCTTCTCCTTCGCCTTCACCTTCACCTTCTCCTCCATCTCCTCCCCCCTCCTCCTCCTCTCCTCCTCCTCCTTCCACATCCACATCTACATCCACATTGTATCTTTTTGCTGCCATCTATAGGTCATCTGAATTTTTGCACTTGCAGATCTGATAACCTTCCACTATTGCAAACCTTGTCCTTGTTCTTGCTCTGATCTAGACTGGAGTTCTCTCTCTCTCTCTCTCTTTTTTTTTTTCCTTTCACCTTTAGAGTTATTTGTTTGGGTGTGTTAATTGATGTGGAAAATCAAAACTCATTGATTTTAGTGTAAAAAAGTCTCAATGACTTCTACAGGCAATCTATCTTTAAGCTAGCAATTCCTTTTGTTTCATAGATGTAGCAGTTAAAGATAGTATTCTTGAATGCGAAGGCCTTGGGGACGTCTGGGAAAACAAAAAATGATGAAAATTATAAGAGAGTCACCCACTGATTTTTTCCTAAAAGAGGCTCGCCATAAAACATGCAAAGTTTTACGCAGAGCTATTTTCTAAAGAAGGCGATTTTTGGTAGTAGCCACTTACAGTTTAGTTTGGATTTCTTTAAGTGATTGATTGGGTTATTTGGTTCAAAGGCTTTGTTGCTAGTCATTCATTTGCATTTGCTAAGTCCCATGCTCCAAATAAAGGTCAAATGAAATTTATATCCACCCTATTGGGGGGGGGGGGAAATCACTCAATTAAAGTCAGTAAGATAGGTAGGTAGAAATTTAAGTAATACCTTTCACTCACTTCTGGATCAAAACATTTTCAATGTACATACTCTGATAGGAATAAAAAAATTGAAAGGGCCCTTGGAGGTCTTCTAGTCCAGCCCCCTGCTCAGGCAGGAAACCCTATACCCGTGATGGTGAACCTATGGCACGGGTGCCACAGGTGGCACGCAGAGCCATATTGGTGGGCATGCGAGCTCAGTTCTGGCATGCATGCGTGTGCCGGCCACCTGATTTTTGGGCCTTCTGGGCCCACCAGAAGTCAGAAAACACATTGTTTCCAGCCTCCAGAGAGCCTCTGGGAGGGTGGGGAAGGCCATTTTTGCCCTCCCCAGGCTCCTAGAAAGGCTCTGGAGCCTGGGGAGAGCAAAAAAACGGGCCTACTGTGCCATCCCATGCCAAAAGCAGGGGGAGCACGGGGCGGGCATAGAATTATGGATGTGGGCATGTGTGTGTGTGACCCCACCGCGCTCCCCCCACTTTTGGCACGCAATGGCAAAAAGGTTAGCCATCACGGCCCTATACCATTTCAGACAAATGGTTGTCCAATCTCTTCTTAAAAACTTCCCGTATTGGAGCATTCACAACTTCTGGAGACAATTCATTCCACTGATTAATTTTTCTAACTGTCAGGAATTTCAGGATTTCTCCTTAGGAAAATGGAAATTTTCCTGTCAGGAAATTTCTCCTTAGTCCTAGGTTGGTTCTCTTCTTGATTAGTTTCCATCTTATTCTACCTTCAGGTGGTTTGGAGAATAGATTGACCCCCCTCTTCTTTGTGGCAACCCTTTAGATACTGGAAGACTGCTATCATGTTATCTCTAATCCTTTTCATTAGATAGACCAGGGGCCTGCAACCTTAAACACGCAAAGAGCCATTTGGACCCATTTCCCACAGAAAAGAAAACACCGGGAGCCACAAAACCCTTCCCGTGCCTGACTATTTCTTGAGCAACCACAAAACTAGCCTATGTAATTGGATTAAACGTTCTGTTTTCTTCTGAAACTTTTATTTTCTTGGATTTATCCATGGTTGACCTACCAGGGGTTGAAAAGTTCAATAAATCACATACGGGTGAGTGTCATACATTGGCAGTTGTGACACATATTTTGAGTGACAGGGAGCTGCAGCAGAGGGGTGAAAGAGCCACATGTGTCTCCAGAGGCGTAGGTTGCTGACCCCTGGACTAGACATACCCAATTTGTTCAAATGTTCTTCATCTAGTCCCCTAATCATCTTTGTTGCTCTTCTCTGCACTCTTTCTAGAATCTCAACATCTTTTTTTTATATCATGGCAACCAAAACTGGATACAACATTCCTAGTGTGATCTTACCAAGGCATAATAGAGTGGTATGAAAACCTGAATCTTATCATTTATTTTGGACATTTAGCTGAAAGTCTTAATTAATTTTCATCAATTAATCCATCCCATATCCATCCCATAATTAAACAAGAAAATGTTCACATACTTAAATATTTTGAGAAAAGAAAAATGTTTACAGATATACAGTACTTACAGTAATAACTATCAAAGCCCATTTTAACTATTAATTAACTCTACACATGAACTTTTGATATCATTATATTCTGCGACTTGGCAAACTTCTACTTGTCATTTCCAAACCTGAATCTCTATAATTGCATGGAAAAAAACTATGAAATCTGAGCATCAATATGTTTCTATTATGGTAATTTTCTTCTTGGACCATAAAAGTTTGTATTACAAATTACTGTTGCTGTCCTAATTTCCCAGCAATTGAAAACCGTAGATGCAAATAAAAACAGTGGCTGGAATGATTTTAAGGTTGATGGAGGATTTAGTTTAAAAAAAGAAAAGTTTATCATAATCTTTAAAACTGCTGTATGAAAGTTCGCAAACTCCATTTGTATTGACAAGACTCTTGAACAAAGAAGTGTAAGCCATAAATAATCTTTTCTCCTCTTTGCTATTGTCAACAGAGATGATCCAATTCAATATTGTAACAATCATGCTGTATATGTAAACTATAATCTGATTTTAACTTCTACTCCATTAAGAGCTATTCTTGAATTCTTCCACAGCACTTTATAAAGGATTGGCCTTGATGGTGAATAACAGGGTTCTGCATGCATTAGAAATTATTTAGAAAAAAAAAATTGTTAACATTAATGTCAGTACGGATTTCTCAAGGACATATCTTGCCAGACTAATCTCATCTCTCATTTTTGATGGGAAAGCATCTTTAATAGACTTGTGATAAAGCTGTAGACCTAACTGATTTTGATTTTAGCAGAGCACGATACCAAGTATCCCATGCAGGGCAGGAAATTAGTTAAGTGTAGTGGAAGGAAGCACTTCCTCTCTGCTAATATTCTAGAAATTGGTTCATCATCTTTTAATGACCCCATAATCCCTTGTGGAATGGAGTCTGGCCAATTGAATGGAGCTAGCAGTGTTTACTGGCCAGATGCCTTTCCTGTCACCAATGCAGAGTTTTGTTCAGCCGATATATTCTCATTGTGCCCAGAGGGAGAAATACCTGCCTCTACCTTGGATTGAACCCACAGCTTCCTGATTGTGAGATGAGAGCCTCTAGGCCACCTCATTACTCCATACTAGAAATTGATCATTAAAT
>JAUDYJ010000004.1:119123741-119136241 GCA_030761175.1 Masticophis lateralis | reverse complement strand
ATCTAATCATTCATAAAGATCAGGGGTGAAATCCAGCAGGTTCTGGAGGACTGGTAGTGGAAATTTTGAGCAGTTCGGAGAACCAGTAGCAGAAATTTTGAGTAGTTCGGAGAACCGGCAAATATCACCTCTGGCTGGCCCCAGAGTGGGGTAGAAATGGAGATTTTGCAATATCCTTCCCCCAGGAGTGGGGAGGGAATGGGGATTTTGCAGTATCCTTCCCCTGGAGTAGGGTGGGAATGGAGATTTTGCAGTATTCTTCCCCTGCCATGCCCACCAAGCCATGCCCACAGAACCGGTAGTAAAAAAAAAATGGATTTCACCACTGATAAAGATGCAGCATAAAACTTAACTAACATTATCAGATACTTTTTTGATAGTTCCTGTTATTGTATTTATATCAAAATGTTCTGCTTAAGATACATTCAGATCATTTTATGCACTATTATTGACTAAATAAATGATCAATTAAAGAAAAATCAAGCTGGCCACCATACAGTTTGAAAAGGCCACACAAAATGTTCTTTTAAAATAAGTACTTATGATTCTGACTATTCTTACTTATTTAATTTATATAACTATGCAAGGAAACTATGTTTTGCAAGGGAAAAATAATCTTCAACATGGATATGTAAATGCTTTCAAATGGATATAAGTAAATCACATCACTTATTGTCAGAATATAGACAGCGCCTAAACAAATATACTGCAACAGATGTTATGTTCTTGGCTGTGCTAAACAAATTCTTTTTAGTGTTTGGTTAGAATAATACACCATTTGTACTTTCAAAAGACATTTATTTAAATAGGCTGAATTAATTATATAGCCTCGAGACACTTTAATTTTACCAAGTGAAAGGAGGAGGAAAAAAATATATACCTAGCACACTGTTATATATTGAAAAAGAAGAATTAGGAATAATGGGACAAGCTATTCATGTTGATGAATCTTGAGCTGAAATGGTGTCAAAGATGCATTGACTGATTTTACAAGATTAGGGTCGTCTAAAGTCATTTGTATTAGTCAGAAAATGGGAATCAAATATAAAACCTCACTGCTTTACCTCAGCAGTGAGACAATTGTTAGCAAAATAGCACTTATAAAATTCCGATTTTCCAGGGAGAACGAAAAATAAGTGGCAACCTCTAACTACTGCATCAAGTAATCTAGTCAATTTTCTTTGTCACCCATATTATTCCTTTCCAGTTCTGGTTAAAAGTAATTGATACTTTGTATTCTTGTCGATGAAGACCGGGATTTAAACAACCAAGGGTATATCCCTGAAATACTTTCATTTAAGTCATTTGTGAATCAGTTGTCCCAAGAAATCTCTCTGATACTTTTTGATATATCAAGATCCCTCTAGGATACAATTTTCTCAAGTTCAGTTTAACGTTCCACTAAGGATAAAATGAGATATGATCTTTGGCAAAGGTATTTGATCCTCTGCTACTATCTGAACCATATCCCCACTCTTTTTTTCCATATTAGAAGAATAGAATAGAATAGAATAGAATAGAATAGAATAGAATAGAATAGAATAGAATAGAATAGAATAGAATAGAATAGAATAGAATAGAATCCCATGCATGATGCAAACCGGTGGTAACATCAGTTGAAACCCACCACTGGTGTGTATAAGGGTATATATGTGTGTGTGTGTATGTGTGTGTGTGTATGAAGAGAAGAGAAGAGAAGAGAAGAGAAGAGAAGAGAAGAGAAGAGAAGAGAAGAGAAGAGAAGAGAAGAGAAGAGAAGAGAAGAGAAGAGTTGGAAGGTACCTTGGAGGTCTTCTAGTCCAACCCCCTTCTTAGGCAGGAAACCCTACAACACTTCAGACAAATGGTTATCCAACATCTTCTTAAAAACTTCCAGTGTTGGAGCATTCACAACTTCTGGAGGCAAGTTGTTCCACTGATTAATTGTTCTAACTGTCAAGAAATTTATCCTTAGTTCTAAATTGCTTCTCTCCTAGTTTCCATCCAGTGCTTCTTGTCCTACCCTCAGGTGTTTGGAGAATAGCTTGACTCCCTCTCATTTGTGGCAGCCCCTCAGATATTGGAAGACTGCTACCATGTCTCCCCTAGTCCTTCTTTTCATTAAACTAGACATTCCCAGTTCCTGCAACCGTTCTTCATATGTTTTAGGCTCCAGTCCCCTAATCATCTTTGTTACTCTTCTCTGCATTCTTCCTAGAGTCTCAACATCTTTTTTACATTGTGGTGACCAAAACTGAATGCAGTATTCCAGGTGTGGCCTTACCAAGGCATTATAAAGTGGTATTAACACTTCATGTGATCTGTGGTATTAATTTTAAATAGGGGTTTTTAGGGGTTTTAAATTTTACAGCCAAATAGTTTAATTATTTTATTACTTTTAATTTTTATACATGATTGTTTTAATATGGCTGTAAACCGCCCTGAGTCCCCTCGGGGAGAAGGGCGGTATATAAATGCAATAAAACTCAAACTCAAACTATTAACACTTCATGTATTTAAGATTTTTTTTTAAAAAAAAATCCCTTTTAGTACATGCTGAGTAAGTAACCTCTCCTCCTCTAGGTACAATACTTCTCTGAAATTGACTATTTCCCATTGACCATGGGTTGCATGAGGGGTACGCAGTTCTAACTATCTTGGAAACATTGAATTATCTATTCCTGTGAATAAGACCTGTGCATTATACCTTCATTTTCCCAATTCAGAGCAGTTACAAATTTAACTAGAGACAGAAAAAAGATAGGGAGGGAGGGAGGGAGGGAGGGAGGGGGGAGGGAGGGAGGGAGGGAGGGAGGGAGGGAGGGAGAGAGAGAGAGAGAGAGAGAGAGAGAGAGAGAGAGAGAGAGAGAGAGAGAGAGAGAGAGAGAGAGAGAGAGAGAGAGAGAAGGGAAATGCATATTTGCCAAAATCATTTTTTAAATATTGGAGTTGAATCTATCTAGACCACACATTCAACATTTGGGTTATGTTGGCCTATGAAGTTCCTTGTAGAATTTTATTCAGATTGTTTGCTGATGCTAATCATGTCTCCAGGCATCTCATTCCCTAATTTTACTAATCCAAAACAAGATTTGTTTGGTATGAATCCAGCCCTCTGTTTCGGTAAGTGTGAATTATGGTTCAGTCCTATATGGAAAGCAAGTCATTACATTTTTGAGAAACAGCAGTTAATATAAATTGGGATTCAAGGTGATGCACCACCATTGCTCTCTGGATGTTAATGCAGTGGTGAAATCCAGCCGGATCTATCCAGCTTGCGCGAACTGGTAGGGCCGGTTGTGGGAGGCTCCGCCTACCTACCGGGATGTCATTATGTCCCATTTTTGACTGTCTGTGCATGCGCAGAAGAAGCGCGCACTCACATTTCCAAACCAGTAGCAAAGGTAAGCACATTTCACCGCTGCAGAGATGTGCTTTAAGAATGTTTTTATAAAAAGAAAATTCCTTTTAGAAGGGGATCCCTTTTCTGGATTAAGGACTTTGTCTGGCCCATGTTTTGGAGTCAAGTGGCTTATTAAGTTTCAGGTTTTTCAGGATTTCTGCTACTGGTTCTCCAGAACCTGTCAGAACCTGTTGGATTTCACCCCTGTGCCCAATACACAATAGAAAATGAAGTTGATAACAGTAAGAATTGGTAATGTGGCCACCTGACACCTTCAAGAAGAAAACAGACGGATTAATTTTTGCAGCCATTGCAAACAAACATGATGAAAACATGATTGAACATGTATGAAACAGCAGAAACAGATGCAGAAACAGATAAAGCTATGGATTATATGTCACCTGACATGCCACAACTTTTTTGCCCTTCACTAAACTGGGGTGGGCATGGCCAGCGTGTGACACATCCAGCCCGTAGTTCCATGACATTGACACCCTTGGCTTAGGCTAACTATTTGTAATAGCACTTATACTTATATACCTCTCCATAGTGTTTCACAGCACTCTCTAAGTAGTTTACAGAATCAGTATATTTGCCCCCAAGAATCTGGATCCTCATTTTACTGACCTCGGAAGGCTGAGTCAACCTTGAGCTGGTCGGGATTGAACTCCTGGTGGTAGAAATGCAGAGTTAGCCTGAATTACTGCATTCTAACCTCTCCACCACCACAGATGTAGCCGTGAATTGGTAAGTGTGGTTTATGACACATACACATCATGATAGACAGCCGCTATCACCCATCAGCATTTATACAAAAATAATAATTCCTTCCTTCCTTCCTTCCTTCCTTCCTTCCTTCCCCCTCCCCCCTCCCTCCCTCTCTCTCTCTCTCTCCCCCTCCCTCCCTCCCTCCCTCCCTCCCTCCCTCCCTCCCTCCCTCCCTCCCTCCCTCCCTCTCTCTCTCTCTCTCTCTCTCTCTCTCTCTCTCTCTCTCTATATATATATATATATATATATATATATATATATATATATATATATATATATCACATACACACACACATTGTACATATGTACAATTTACATCCCTAAAATATAGAGATTATTTCTATGCTGCAAATAAATCTAAGCCTACACTTTGGTAGTTTTGCTGAAGAAACATGTAAATTATTTGACTGAGCGAAAGCGACATTGTAATCCTCTGATCCCATTTTTGCTTCTCTCTTTTTTTTTAACCCCTGAAAGAATTCTACTTTAATAATAAAAAAAAAAAAGAGAGAGAGAGAGAGAAAGATACTTCCTGCCTCAGAGAATAATTCAAAGATAAATACCATGCATCCACAAACCCAAAAGGCTACTCTCAAGGGAAATTTAGTTGTATAGTTCAAATAATTTGACATACGTCTGGTAACTGTTAGCTAAAACAGACATAAAGGGAATTCTCCATACATTGAATAATCATCATTACAGGAAGCTTTAGTTTTGGGTCTGTGTGGACCACTTTCTTCAAGAACAATTCCTTTATTATTACAGGATCTAATCTACACCTGTATAATGAAGGTAGTGATCTGCATACATTTTCTTCTGTATTAGTAGATATATATCACTTTGATTTTTAAAGCACTTGAAGTAAAGTTTTGACAGAACTCATGCAAGGAGCTAATGCAGAAGACACATTACCTATAGTGTGATAATATGACACAAATTACAGCTTTTCTTTTTTTCTTTTTTCTTTCCAAATATTGTATTTTATTTGTGTGTGGATAATGAAGCATATGTGAATTCATCATGACTTCCACCAGACCCAGGGAAAAAAAAATTGTGCTGCTGTGGATTGTGCTACACTCCTGAGTTACTTTATGCGCTATTTATTCTTTTTAGAAGAGACAATTTAAAGATAGATAGATGATAGATAGATAGATAGATATAGATAGATAGATAGATAGATAGATAGATAGATGATAGATAGATAGATAGATAGATAGATAGATAGATAGATAGATAGATAGATAGATAGATAGATAGATAGATATAGTCCAAGTTGGTGGAGGCAATTCTTTAGCATCTTTTTACATTATGAAAAGTAAGAGCCAGCATTTATTCTCCATCTTGTAGCTAAACTAGACAGTACAAATACAAATAAAGCTACAGAGATATTTTCTCCACAGAAATTATGTGATTTTTGAAAATCACCCTAAATTATTTGCCTTCCATCATCTCAGTCTTTGAAACAAAATATTGGAAGACATTCTTTACTTTGCCAGCTGCAAGACTCGACATGAACTGTAGATAATATAAACTGGAGTGAGAAAAAGAAACAAGAAGAAATGAATGATACATAAAGCAGATGTGTGAACGTTACATGGGTATAAGTCTTACATGCTGCGGTGGCATTACGCAATAAATAAATACATGATACTCCAACTAATATTCTAACTAAAACCAGCCCATCTTAACTCATTGCTCTGAATAGGACCAGCTGTGACTCCTCACAGTGTTAACGTATTTATTGGATGGTGTGATTACATTTTTGATCCCATCCTCTGCAGAAGAATTCTCAGATGTTTAGTTCATGCCCATGGTGGAGCTAAATTGGTTTATTGGGGAAAAAAAATATGTTATCTTGAAATACCATGACTTTAAAAGATGGTGGGAAGCTTTCAGTCACTCCGAATGTCAGAGAAAACAATTTCTTGATACTGTGCTTATTTGGAGTGGCTATTGAACCAAAAGAAGATGGACATAAGGGGAATGGTGAGACGGTTGTTGTTTTAAAATCGAGTTTAGAAAATGCATTTTTAGTTGACGTTATGAAGAACAGATGCATGCTGTTTGTCAGTCTCTACACATTATGCCTATGAAAACATACAAATGGGACATTTAAATTTCTTACTCAACCTTAACCCAACTACTTACTGATAGCTCTTAGTGTTTCTCATCCTAGCCTACCTTAAAGGGTTTTTGATGCGATGGTAACAAGAAGTATCAGAGCAGAGCAGAGCAGAGCAGAGCAGAGCAGAGCAGAACAGAACAGAACAGAACAGAACAGAATAGAATAGAATAGAATAGAATTCTTTATTGGCCAAGTGTGATTGGACACACAAGGAATTTGTCTTGGTGTATATGCTGTCAGTGTACATAAAATAAAAGATACGTTCATCGAGAATCATAAGGTACAACACTTAACAATAGTCATAGGTTACAAATAAGCAATCAGAAAACAATATCAATATAAATCGTAAGGATGAGCCTTTGTAAGTTGCCTTAAGTTCCTGGAGAACTTAAGGCAACTTAAGTTCCTGGAGAACTTAAGGCAACTTAAGTTCCTGGAGAACTTAAGTTCCTGGAGAATAAAAATCTATTCAATAATAAATACTAACCTCAGTTTCACAGCAATTTAATAGCTTGATCAATGTATTTTGGGTTGCATGTATATGGGAACATGAGCCGGATATACTCACCTATTAAATTGTTTCTTACGCTTTCCATCCTAATAGTTGAGGTTCTACAGACTAATAAAAAATAGAGATGTTATTTAAAAAGACTTCACAGTTATTATTTCTATGCACAGGATAGTTTTTTCCTCTTTCCTATTTAAAGCAATCACATCTAGCTTGTTTGGTTTAGATCAGGAAAAAACAAAACAAGTGGAAAATATTAAAAGGAAAATTATGTATTTACTATTTGTCTTTTCATAAAGTGCTGCTTATTGGGCTTGGAATATAGAAGGGGAGGGAGAAAATGTACACCTTCATCCCAGTGGTGGGTTGCCCCTGGTTTGCACTAGTTCTATAGGACTGGTAGTAAAACCAGCAGAAGTCTCCGCCCACTGACCCCGACATCATCAAAACGCTTCTGCGCATGTGCAGAAAAGTGTGCGTGCATGCAACCCCACTACAAACCGGTAGTAAAGGTAAGTAGAACCCACCCCTGCTTCATCCCAACCAAAATATACAACTATAGCAGTGATGGCTAACCTTTTCAGCATCGAGTGCCGAAACGGAGCGCGCGCATGCCAGGGTGCTAAAACCAGGAAGAGAGCAGCTGGCTGGTGCACATGGGCATGGCGGCCAGATGCTCTTCTAGATTCTGTTGTGCACATGGGCACCAGACAGCTAGTCTACATGTGCCCCAGATAGCTGCTCTCTTCTGGTTTCTGGCGCAACCATGTGCACCGCCCAGCTGGTCTTCTGGCATACATGCACATGCTGGAACTTGGAAGAGAGCAGCTGGATGGCACCCACGCATGTGATGGAATCCAGAAGAGTGGCTAGTGACAATGAGCGTGCCCACAGAGAGGGCTCTGCGTACCACCTCTGGCACACATCAGTGGTGGGTTCCTCCCAGTTCGGCCCGGTTCGGCCAAGCCAATAGCGGTGACGATATGACGTCACCGAACTAGTTCTCTTTGTCTGAGAGCTGGGCCCTCCCGCCACCCCCCCCATGTTATTCTTGCCTTTTATTTGGCCCCACCCCCAATCTATTGCTGCTTTCTGAATCCCAGCTGATCGGCTAGAAGGAAAAAACAGTTTTTTCCTTCTAGCCAATCAGCTGGGATTCGGGGGGTTTGCCGCGGGGCTGGGATTGCCGCGGGGCTTCAAAGGGCCACCCTACAGCTGATCAGTGTTAAAAGGCAGTGTGGTGGTAGACCGGTGCCTCCAAAAACAAATAAGTAGACCGGTGCCTCCAAAAACAAATGGGTAGACCGGAATGCTCCAGAAAAAATTGAGTAGACCAGTACGGCTCTGCAAGCAGTTAAAAGCCTGGTAAACCAGTACACCTCTGCTAAATCCTAAAGAATTGTCACATGACCATCAAGCCATGCCCACAAAATAAGCCACACCCACAGAACCGGTAGTAAAAAAATTTAGAACCCACCCCTGGCACGCATGCCATAGGTTTGCCATCACAGAACTATAGGGTTGGTTAGCTACTAAAATAGATAGCCCATATAGCATTTGAAAAAAACAAAACAAAACAAACAAACAAACAGAAACAGTACTGCTAATTCCACTGGTGGGAAAATTTACAGAACAAAATTGTAAGGATGTAAGGATCTATTGAGAATCATTTGTATATTACAAAGATCCTGAGTATTATATTTTTCAGTTGTTTCAGATATGTATAAATATCTAATGGAAAGTCATTATGAATACTTTAGCTCTTCTCATTCAGTTATGCTTGAGCTTCAAGAAGGTGGAGAAAGATAGTTCCTTTCATCTTCTACCACCACTTAACAGAATAAGAAAATAACAAGAGTTGGAAGAAATGACAATAGCACTGAGACTTACTGTATATACCGCTTCACAGTGCTTTGCAGCCCTCTCTAAGCAGTTTAAAGAGTCAGCCTATTGCCCCCAACTATCTGGGTCCTCATTTTACGGACCTCAGAAGGACGGAAGGCTGAGTCAACCTTGAGCCTGGTGAGGTTTGAACTGCCAAATTGCAGGCAGCCGGCAGGCAGCAGAAGTAGACTGCAGTACTGCACTCTAACCACTGTGCCACTGCAGCTAATTAAGATACCATTGGAAACATCTTCTAATCCAACCGCCTGCTTAAGCAGGACACCTTATACCATGGGTGTCAAACTCGCAGAGTTATGTTGCTATCACATGATGTTTTGTGACATTTTCCCCATTCACGGAGTTGGTGGGTGTGGCCTGTGTGTGACAGGCCACACCCACCACAGGCCACCATTTGGCACCTGAAAAGATTGGACAATGATTTGAGACAAATGATTCTCCAGTCTCTTCTTAAAACTCTCCAGTGATGGATCACCCACAACTTCTGAAGGCAAGCCATTCCACTGATTCATTGTTCTGTCAGGAAATGTCATCTTAATTCTAGGTTGGTTCTCTCTTTGATTAGCTTCCATCCATTGGTTCTAGTTCAGCCTTCACAACGTCTGTGATCCACAACTCTGGGGCATCGCACTGACTACCTCAATGCAAACCAATGCATCAGACTACTTCCTCTGTGTGGGATCCAATGAGGGCAAGGCTGACTGACTGTTATGCATTTCTCCTATTTCTATTGAAGGAAACCAGTGGTGGTATTAAGCCGGTTCTATATGGTTCGGGCAAACTGGTAGGGGCGACTGCGGGATGCCCCACCCACCCACGTGGACGGCTTGACATCCCATTTCTTCACATTTTCAAGGCTCTGCGCATGTGCAGAAGGACTTGTGCATTTGCGGAAGATGGCCGCAAACTGATAGGGAAGATACGTAAATACCACCCCCCGGAGGAAATGAATCCTTAAAAAAAATCCAAAGGAATTTTCTTCTTTAAAATACTGAAGGTTGAATGTTCATGCATGTGTCTCCATGTACTTCAACAACCTACCCTGTTTCCCCGAAAATAAGACATCCCCTGATAATAAGCCCAATCCGGGTTTTGAGCGCATGCACTAAAATAAACCTCCCCCCGAAAATAACCCCTCCCTGAAAATATTTAAACTCAGAGCTGGAAATCAGGTAAGACGGCAAGAGGAGCCCCATCTTGCTCCATATTGCCCCAAAATAATAAGACCTCCCCGAAAATAAAGCCAAGCGATTATTTTGGGGTTCAAAAAAATATAAGACAGGGTCTTATTTTCAGGGAAACATGGGTATTAGTACAATTTTATATTTCTAACTTTTTACTGTTATGCCTACTTTCCGGCACAGAGTATTTGATCCTGTTTGAACAGCCTGCAAATAGATTGAAAGCCATTTCAATGGTGAAGAGTCTGAGAAGGCGATGATTGGACTCCAGGGGGTGATTAGGTAGAAGATATCAATGCCATTATACCATCATGCCAAACCTGATCCAAGGAAGCAAAGCAAGGTCAAAAGCTGTGAGTCATTATTTATGGGGGGTTTTTTGTTGTTTTTTTTTAAATGCTACCTATCTTGTTGGTTATGGCTTTGAAATGTCAATGGTAAATGATACCTACTCAGTGAGGAAGGATTCTAATTTCTCAGAGATCAATTAAATTCCCTAAGCTTTTGGATGGGGGCTAAAGAAAGAAGTTCAACCTTCATTTCTTGAAGAACCTTTTTGCAAATTAATAGATGGCAAATGCAATAACAATGTTGTTGGGTGAACAGGAGTCAGTCAGGAAAGGGCACGCATTAAGAGTATGCTTGCATATTTAATGGGTTTAAAAGGAAAGGTTAAATGAAATATTTAAAGTTACAGTCTGACGGCTATAAAAGTTCAGCAAATTACATATGCCATGCAATCCAGGTGTCTTAATGTTACTCCGTGCGATTTCTGGTAACTGAATGCAATTTCACATTTTAGTTTGGGTCACATAGTCAGAACAATATATTAGAGTTAAGGATTACCTCTCGTTTGCTGGAACCGATTGATTGCAACTGAAGTTTTTATGCCTGAAATTAACCCTACTATGACATTGTGGGATTAATTCTTAGGTAACTATACATAAAACCTACCACCTTAATCAGTACTCCTAAAGTGGACTCTTTTATATGACATATTTATCTCAATGTCATAGATGTTGTTGTTAGTTGCAAAGTTGTGTCGGACCCATTGCGACACCATGGACAAGGGTCCTCCAGGCCTTCCTATTCTCTACCATCCTCTGGAGTCCATTTAAATTCACACCAACTGCTTCAGTGACTCCAACCAGCCACCTCATTCTCTGCGATCTCCTTCTTCTTTTGCCCTCAATTGTTCCCAGCATTAGGCTCTTCTCCAGTTAGCCCTTCCTTCTCATTAAGTGGCCAAAGTATTTGAGTTTCATCTTCAGGACTGATATCCTTTAGGACTGATCGGTTTGATTGCCTTGCAGTCCAAGGGACTCTCAGGAGTCTTCTCCAGCACCATAGTTCAAAGGCATCAATTCTTTGGCGCTCAGCCTTTCTTATGGTCCAACTTTCACAGCCATACATTGCAACTGGGAAAACTATAGTCTTGACTATACACACTTTTGTTGGCAGGGTGATGTCTCTGCTTTTTAGTATGCTGTCTAACTTTGTCATAGCTTTCCTCCCCAGGAGCAAGCATCTTTTAATTTCTTCGCTGTAGTCCCCATCTGCAGTGATCTTGGAACCCAGGAAAATAAAATCTGTCCCTACCTCCATTTCTTCCCCATCTATTTGCCAGGAATTGAGAAGGTCGGGAGTTATGATCTTAGTTTTCTTAATGTTGAGTTTCAAGCCAACTTTTGCACTCTCTTCCTTCACCTGCATCACTATGTAACAGATCAATGGGTTGTATTCCTGTCCCAAAGGTACTTTTTCAGGAGGCAACTGGCCTTTCTTGTGTTTTTCTTGTGAAGATGTTTCTCTTCTCATCCAAGAAAATCCAATATAAAGGATAAATCCTTTTTATCAGGTTCACCTGATTCGCCAGTTGCGTCCCTTTCTGGATCGGGACTTGTTAAGTACAGTCACTCATGCTCTCGTCACTTCCCACCTGAACTACTGCAATGCTCTCTACATGGGGCTCCCCTTGAGGAGCACCTGGAGGCTCCAGCTGGTCCAGAATGCGGCCGCTCAGGTGGTTATGGGAGCGACATGGCACTCCCATGTGACTCCTCTCCTGCACGAGCTGCACTGGCTCCCGGTGGTCTTCCAGGTGCACTTCAAGGTTTTGGTTATCACCTTTAGAGCGCTTCCATAGGGTATCTACAAGACCGCCTTCTGCCTACTGGTGGTGCTACTGCCACCAGTAGCCTCTGACCGACCAATACGCTCCCATAGAGGGGGGCTTCTCAGGGTGCCATTGGTCAAACAGTGCTGACTGGCGGCCCCCAGGGGGAGAGCCTTCTCTGTGGAAGCAACTGCCATTTGGAATGAGCTCCCCCTGGAGATACGGAAGATCTCAGATCTGTGCACTTTCCGCCGTGCCCTCAAAACATTCTTATTCCAGCAAGCTGGCCTGGCCTAACTTTCCCTTTTAAACTGCTTTTAAATTTGTCTTATAACTGGGTGTTTTAAATTTGTTTTTGGGCCAAAGTATTTAATGTACTTTAAATGGTTTTTTAACGTTTGTATTATGTGTATTTTATCTTTTTCACTGCCTTGAATCCTTCGGGAGTAAGGCGGTGTGTAAATTTAATAAAATAAATAAAAATAAATAAATAAATATTCCTGCCTTAGGTACACAGC